>JAPPVO010000019.1:158568994-158597832 GCA_030407325.1 Camellia japonica
TGTGTTCTGGGTATCCCCTGGAATGAGTGCAAAAACTCTTCCTTACCTTAGATCATTTCTTGTTGCGGCAGGTGTTGCATTTGATCTCGCTGTTAGGACTGGCCTGATTGAACTTGTATTACTCCTATTACTTCCTTGATGTAGTTAAGTGCAATCTCTTGCCATGTGACCAACTTTTCCACACTGATAACACACTCCCGTAGTGCGGCAACAAACACCCCGATGCTTCTTTCCACATATAGTACAGGTAGGTACTAAATTACCACTTTGGTTTAAACTGGAATTATCGAAAGTTTCTAATTTTCATTTCTTGCTCATTGAAGATGTTGCTCCCTTATTTGCATTGAAGTTTCGTCTTTTGCCTCTCCATTCAGAATTCTGGTTATGATCGGTCATGTTTCATTCTAACATTAATGTCCTATCTAGTACATCAACAAACTTCGGTAGTTTAAGTACATTAATCCTCTTTAGAATTGAATCACGGAAACCTCTCTCAAATTTTCTGGCTTTCTTGAAATCTGTATCGACCATATGTAGCGCAAAGCATGCCAACTTAGTAAATTGGGCTTCATATTCTGCCACAGTCTTGTTCCTTGCTTGAGCCTTTCAAATTTAGATACTTTTTTTTGTCCCGAATACACTGTGGGAAACACTTCTCATAGAAGATTTCCAGAAATTGAGCCTAGCCAGTCTCCCTATTATCCTCAAGGATTAACATCCACCATCTCCTCGCCTCATCCTCTAGAGTGAATGTCACCAATAAGACTTTCGGTACCTCAGTGCACAAAAACACCTTAAATAGTTTTTCTATTCCAAAGACCCAAGCTTTAGCCTTTAGTGCGCCAACTCCTCCATAGAACAATGGTGGCTTCATCTTTTTTAATTCCTTGGTGAGTGCAATTGTACGATCATCAGGTTGGTGTTCTTGTATGGGTGGTGGTACTAGCATTGGAGGTGGGGATGGCGGTCGTTGTTGTTGCCATTATTGTTCTTGTCTTATAGATTCAGCCATGTCATGCATCATCATTTCCATTCTGTCAAGTCTTGTGGAGGTAGACTCCTTAAATTCTCTCACTCTTGTTCTCACCATAATCTATATGAACTCGGTATTATAATAAACACAACTGTATGCACATATGTTCACATATACATTTACAAAGGTCATTTCATTCTTGCACCAGTATGCATATGAATGCAAATCTAAAGTATTTGCTAGACACCTTATTGCTCAAATGGACAAGTGAGTGAGATATAACTCCTGTCCTAATATAACTTTGTCACGACCCGAACCTGCCCCTAGTGGATTAGGCCATGATCGGCCAGTAATCCCGAATTACCTTTGACCTCAAAGACAAAATCAAATCATAATATATTAAACGGGGCTTAGCAGAAGCAATAATAAAATGTACAATGATCCATTGAGCAGTGCATACATGGAAAAATACAAAATAAATTTAGAACTTTAAACTTCATAAATAGATACATTACAGCAAACCAAAAGTTGTCTTACATCACATCCATTCAGGAATCAAGTTCCTAAAAGACAAAATTAGAAAACTAGGCAAAAAGGTTGACAAGCTTAGCTCCACTTGGATCCAAGTACGCCCCATCACGGAAGCACTCCAAAACGGTTTCACAAGGGTGGACTCCAAGACTTCCTTAGACTTGACATTCCACTTACTCACCTACATATATATAAGGGAGAGGGGTGAGCTAGAACCTAGTGAATAACATCAATATAAAGGGTTTAATGAATGAAGTCTATGATTTCTTACAGCATATATTTTCAATTGTTGAAACAATTCAAATAATAATCATTTATTCAATCATATCAAAACCTTGCATTAATAATAACCATTCATATCATTATACGTGGTAACATCCAATAGAGTAACGATAAATCAATGTGTCGAAGCCAATAGGACCATAAAGGTCAATCTAATGGGACCACAACGGGTTATTTGATAAAACCACAATGGGAAATTCAATGTGGACCACTAGGGTCTAAAATCAGAGATCACTGTGTTTCAATTAATCCAATGGGCCAGGGTATTGTTTCCGCCAGGCGAGGACCTCACTAACGGATGCCACGATCACAAGTTCAAAAAGGGTCTTCATCCGTAGATAACAAAATATGATTTCAAATAAGCATTCTTGACTGATTCAAAATACTTTTCAAATATAGCTTTATAAAGACATTACTCACAGTAGGTTTGTACCGATATTAAGCCTCGGACGACCACCTACACAAAACACATAATAAAGGAACACATTGAAACACATGTCTTAATCAAATGTTCTTATTTGAATTTAATTCTCTTCTATGTGTTTCTAACTCATTTCCTCATTAATGATGTCTAACAATGCCCAAGCATGCCTAAGAGAACATGAGAATGGAAGTATGCACTTAAAAGCATTTTTCAAGAGTTGTTGAAATAGAGTAGTTCACTCGAGTGCACTATTGGTCGCTCGAGAGGACCACATAGTCTGTAAAAGTATTGGATGGTCAAAATCTAGGCTCGATAGTCGCTTGAGCCAAGAGTAATGGAAAACTGGGTTTGCTCAAGCGCACACTCGATCGCTCGAGCCATGTGCAATGTGTTTGAAAAACTACTGGGTGCATGTAAAGTGTGCTCGAGTGAAGACTTCATTGCTTGAGCGAAGTGGTCTAATTCTGGAATTTCCATAACTGAAATCAAGTTCAAAACACAATTCCAAATTGTATAGCTTGCATGGCTGGACCCAAAAGTATGGAAAACTCATAGTAAAATAGGTTTATAATCATGAGCTTAGAAATACCATGGATTACCAAGTTTTGAAACCAAATCCTTCATGCATGTATGAAATTCTTTTCAAAATCTTCAAACATGAAATTAAACCTTTGAAAGCTTGAAATTCTTTGATGTATGTAAAATTCAACCTTTAATTTAACGAGGACACTAGAATTGAAGTCCAAAATGATTAAATGTGATGGAATTATGCATGAATGTCCTACAATTAACTCATTTCTTCTATAGTTGAGTTGATTCTAACACTTTCTTTCCAAGTACATGCAAATAATCCTATATATTTCGTGAATCCATCATCTATATGGATTATCTACAAGAATTATTATTTGTAGCTCTTACCTAGAGTCTTTAATTTGATGAAATCTAGTAACTTCTTGAATCTCCTCTTCAACTATCCTCTTCTCCCTCTCTCTCTCTCTCTCTCTCTCTCTCTCTCTCTCTCTGAAATCTCAACCAAGTGTGGTTTATGAGCTCAATAACATGTTTATAACATATATCTAGGATGGATTAAGTTAGACTAATTAAGTAGGATTAAGTCTAATTAAACAAGTTTAATTCTAATCAATTCTAGTTGATTTATTCTAATTATTTTATTCTGAATCAAATTTTAATCAAACTTGCCATATGATTCTAAATATTCTAATTAATCTATTGAATTAGTCAATTTCGGTTTTTGAATCCGTGAAGGCTTCCAATTTCTGAATCAAAGTAAGCAATTACACAGATATTCCATATACAACAGATAAGCACAAAATTAACACATAATTATGCAAATTCTCTTAATAATATATATATATATATATAAACGATATGCATGTCAGGGTCGTCATAGATATTCAAGTGAACAAACAAAGGGTTACAAAGTTATATGTTAGTAATCTAGAAATCCCCCAAAGAGATTTCATCCTCCCAACTATAAGAATTGAACACGGATTATTTGGTATGCTCCCTCTTTTGCTGCTTTGTAGATCTTACCTTGGATTCCTATAATGGTTACATACCGCGTAGCGCCAACCGTGGACCTCAAAAGAGACGATAAAAATAAGGGTCTTGCCCTTAACCTCCTCCAACCTTATCACACTAACCACATAGGGTCCAAATAAAACTGATCCATTCAAGGGTTCTGAAATAACCATTTGTGCAAGACTTTATCTTCAAATAAGGAACATGTGTCGTCAACCAATACATGAAGTTAACACAATCATTATCTCATAAAGTTATCCAAGTGATCGAAAACCCAATTCCACCCCAACTAAATTTCCCATTTGATTTAGATGTGTTAATCAAAGTTAGAGCAAGTCATTAAGATAGCAAATTTCTACACAAATATGAACATTTTAAGCGTAAGTTTTAAAGAAACATAGCCACAAACACATGTAGATAACACGCTAAGGTTTAAACAAACAATAAGGAGCATATTCAAATGACTAACGACATGAAACCATTAACAAAAAGCTAATTTTCAGATTCGGTTTACTTTAAAGATTACTAGCGAAATGAAATTTTTAGATTTTTCTCAAACTCGGACTTCCTAGGGTTCATAGAGAATTTTATATAGTTTCCAGATCATTTTTCAAAACTGGGATAGGATTTCTAGATTTTTAGTTATTTAAGAAATACTTCAGTGCTGTCCAAATTCGTCAACTGTTACGAAAATCGGATTTTCTCTCAAACTGCCCACTCTTTTTCAATAAAACCATTTTTTCTTGAAAGCTAACACTTCAAGGAATAATTTGACATAATTCAGATTTTTAGAAGGGTTAAGAAGTCTAATTACACCCTAAAACATGATCTAGTTAGGGTTTTTCTTAATTAAGATCAAGTTGGTTATAAGTACAATATATAAACATATACATATATATATATATATATATAATCAAATTGGTACCAAAGTCAAAAGTTCTTCCTTAATTTAGGCAATTTGTCTTCAAAGGAACATCACATATATGTATGCAAGGTGTGGCTGGCTATGTGGGAAACATTTTGAGGGATTTTTTTATTATTTTGTGTGTACAAATTTCTATATGATATAGATATTTTGCATACAAAAGATTTAATAAAGAAAAAGGTACAAATATATATATATATATATAAAGGTACTTGATTTGGGGTCAAAGTATAATTCTAATAAAGTGCGAGGGCTTGGGCTCAATTTATGAATTAGACTACCTATTTTAAGTGCAGAATTTCATTGAATTAGAGTTTGGGAAAACAATTCGGTGTGAGCTACTAAGCTTTGAATTAAAGGACAAATAATTGAACAAAAACAATGAGAACCAGAATCTAGGGTTTTGAGCAATGCCTCTATAATTGGGTAGTTAATTAATTAGTATTAGGGTGTTACAAATGATCACTAGGTTACCCGAATCGATTAGGGTTTGTACAGTTTCGTTCGGAATATGTTTTCGATTTTAGGGTTAAAATTGTGAATAAATGAGGAATCGAGAGTTTTCATGATAATAATCCAAAAATAAGGGCCTTAATAGAATTTACAAAAGTTAGGGATTTCACATACGTATATATGTAAAATAAAATAATTTTGTTGCAATATGAAATTTTTTTTAAAAATCTTTATATAAGTTTATGTGACGCCAATTATTTTTGTGGAAGTCAATACTCCTCCGATTACTGTTGCTGTAAAAAATAAATCAATTGTTTTTCTTTATTTACAAGTTATCTTTAACATATTATACGTTGAATTCCACCTACTGTCTATACCTAAAATTAATTTTTTAAATTGCATACCTTCTCGTTGACAAATTTTCTTATATTCCGAAATTTAATTAGGAGAAGACATAATAGTAAGAACCGCATGTTTTATTACTAGTACAGAAGTCTCATATACATGAATAACAACCAAGTTTAAAATATGAGCACAACAATGAACATGAAAAATCACCATTAACAAGTAATTGTAAAGTTGATTTCAAATGTGCAACAGTCTAATTGCAATATGATGCATTATCTAAACTAATAATAAATATTTTATTTTGCAAAGCACACTCCTATAATACATTCCTTATTTCTATCCCAAGTGAATGATGATTGTATGGAAGTTCAACTAATCTAAATGAAATGATTCTTTTATTTAATTTTCAATCATTATCAATGTAACGTTCAGCGATGCATTGATATTCTAAACCATTATTTGACCACATATCAGATATTAAACAAACACTTCCATTCAAATCTTTCAAAATGTTAAATAATTCAGTTTTGGTATCCTCAAATTTCTTTAAAATCCTATTTCTAGTAGTATTTTGAAAAACCTTGATATTGAGGTGCAAAACCTTCGTGAATCATTTCTAAAAAAATCAAGACATTCAGTAGTAGTAAAACGTTTTTTTTTTTTTAATAATATAATTAACTATATAATCTTGTGCTATAGGATCATATGAAAATGTCTGTAAATTACCAGTTGATGAACCTCCTAATTACATTTGAGTTCTAATATCAAGTTGTTGATTTTTTAAATGTCTTTGAGCATGCCATTTTAGATGACTAGTACCCCTCGCTGATACAGCATTAAATAAATTTGCACAATATTTATATTTTTCTATGAATATAGTTGTACCATCAGAATTATTTACAAATACTCTTTCAAAATACTCCCAAACAGTACTAGATATGTCCCTAGATGATGATGTTGTTTTTGGAAGAGGGATATTAGGTATAGTAGAATGAGAATCAACAGATTCATGTTATATATATTCATCAACATCGACATAAACATTAGGAAAGTAAAATTATATATATATATTAACGAACAATTAACTAAAATAAAGAGCAAATCATAAATATGAATAATAACAAGTAATATATGTTAACAAATAATTAATGTAAAAAAAATGAGTAACTAATAAATATTAATTAAAAAATTAATGTTACGACTAGCGAATACAATACAAAAAATTAGCTTCTTCTGGTAAAAGCTTTTTCTTACACAATGGCAACACTTGAAAATTAATTGAGAGAGTTGAAAGTTAAGAGTTTGAGAGAGAGTGAGAGAGATTTGTTTGTGAGAAATAAAATGAGAGAATGGATGGTATTTACAGGAGTTGAGGGTGGGAGGAGTTAAATTATAAAAAATATATATCTTTCTGCCATTGTTAATTAATGGTCATATAACCGTTTGAAAAAGTTTTTAGCCCTAACGGGCCGGACTCCAAAACAAACAACCCAGGCCCAGGCTAGAGGTCTCAGAAGGGGCTCGGGTCCGGGCCTGGCCAGGCCTAGTCTGGTTGGGCCGCACTAGGCCGTAGATGGGCTTCAGATAGGCCGAGCCCTAGTTGGCCAGAGACAAATCCTGTAACGCCCTCAAAATAAACCCATAAATCAAACAATATTGACATGCTTAGACATAAGAAAATAAAGCATAATTACATTCCATCAGAGTATTCATTACAAAATGTATTGCATGTTGACAACAAAAGTAAATGCCCTATGGGCTTATAACTTTCCAAGTCAACACTTGGTTACAAAAAGGAGTACTAACTCGAAACACAAAATAAGCCCTCGACTTGATATGTAATACATAAATGTAATCACAAAAGATGTCCCAGCCACTAAGCCTCTCAAGCTACGTCCTTGGAGGTGGCATGCTACCGGTACCTGAAAATAATGTCCCATATAGGGTGAGCCAATGCCCAGTAGAGATATGCTAAACATAACATGAGCAATAACTAAAACATTGGTAGTTGATAAATGTTTAACTCACACGAATCAATTCATAATCCGTTTCAATTACATGACAAAAGTGACCATGTTTCATTCCATTTTCCATTTCTTATCCAATTCTCAATTCATAACTATGGCTCAGAACGTGACCAAACAATTTGATTGAGATCACATCTCATATCAACAGTATTTCTATTTCAGATAAGATAATAACTCATATTAAACATTTCACAATTCATAACAGATACACATTTTGGTGTTGTATCAATAACACGTAACAACACTTCCATACTTCACGAATGATAAATATTTTAGTGCTGTATCAATGTCAAACAAAAACACTTCCATACTTCACAAATGATACACATTTTAGTGTTGTATCAATGGAGTCCATCCCCTATCTCCTCCCAAACAATATCCGGTTTAGAGGTTCATCCCCTATCTTCCCCTAAACCGTGGAGTACATCCCCTATCTCCTCCCATACAACACAATGTATATAAACGCATATCATATACATAATCAAATCAATAGATAAAATTCATGTATTATATCAACCGCCATATTCGATGGCATACTCAATTGATTAGTTTTAGTTTGCCTAATCATCATGCATTGTCTACAACAATCAAGACTACCCTCCACCGGTAGCCCAAAGCAATTATTTCTAAACAGATAATAATTTCATCCAACAGATAAATTATCAACAATTTCCAAGGTGAGTGATTAATAATTCCAACTTCACCATTCTATCTCATAATGAGTCAATTTCATATTCTTCAACTCAATTTCATATTTCCATAACATTCCCAAATTAATTGTATAAATTAATTTATAACAAAAATTAGGGTTTTCTTCCCTCTTTCCCAACTTTGGCCCAAAGGTACAAATATCAACAACCAACAACAATAGCATCATTTTAAGACCCAAATTACATATTTATGAGTCAAAATAATAAAACCCCTTTTTCATACCTTTGAAAACCGAACACCCAAAATTACCCAAATCAATTTATACAAAAAGCTCAACACCTATGTTAAAGCACATAAGAATGAGTAGAAATCCCTACCTCAAGAGATGAAACTCAATGGAGATGATGGAGAAATCTCGAAGTGCTCCAAACCAAGAAAATTTCGGATCAAACGGAAGCCCAAACCAAGCTCTACACTTTTTGTAAAGACACTAAGGGAGTAGATCACTCAAGATAGATCAATCCCTAGAGAGAAGGTGAAATGTAGAGAGAAAGGCTCTCAAAATGGGTTTTTTGGAAAAGTAAGAGAGAGAGTGGAAGTTGAAAAGTGATCTAAAAAGACCCAGCTGATATCTGATATACGTATGACCCGCTCGAGCAGAGAATAGGACGCTCCAGTGTTAAGCACAAAAACTGGACCCGCTCGAGCGCCAAGACACAACTGCAAAACACACCCGCTCGAGCGCAAAGGGAAAGCCGCTCGAGCGTAGATTTCCCCCTTCCAGTACTTTTACAGACAATGAACTACCCGCTCAAGCGTAAGAAGATCCGCTCGAGCGTGAAAAACACACCTGCAGAAGTTTTGCAAAGGCACGAAATGCTGAGAGTGTGTAAACCCCGCTCGAGCGCAAGAAGACCCGCTCGAGCGAATCACCTGAAAACTGGGCAACAAGGTTTGAAACTCAAACTGAACCAATCTGCAACAACCCTGCCCAACACATCCTAAAACTCAAATATATGGAATTAAAGGATGACAACACGGCATACACAACAACCAACTCCACGGAACCGAGTTCGGAATACAATAACTAAAGAAAGGGAAAACCGGAATCGCTATAAATCCACAAAATAAAATAAAAATAAAGCTACCATTTTTTATATAATAATTATGCAACACCACTTCGTGGCGCAAGATTGGAGGTTCAACTCCCATAATAAGGGAGAAATAAACATCACTATAAATGGTATCAAACTTCTCTCCATATGAGTTGAACACAAGATCTCACACCACAACAAGTGTTATACAACTATTAGGCTCAAATGCCCTGGATTATGAGCCTTACTTTAACAATTCAATATGCATTCATTTTGAAGTTATCGAGTCTAGATTTTAAATGGAAAAAAATAGAATTTGTTCAAAAATTAGAGCCATATGATTTTATCATATTTATCTTTAAAAAAATTAACAATTTACTTTTCAAATCATACTTGTGGTCTTTTTTTTCTTCTTCTTCTTCTATTAAAGACAAATATTAATAAAATTGTATGGTTACGATTATCAAACTAATTTAAATTTTTTTTCATAAATAATTTACTATGATGTCCCGAGTTTTTTTTAAAGCAATTTGAGTATATTAATTCAAAAATCCTTTTTATCAAGGTCCTTGTTGCTATTAAGCTCTAGGAGTCTCATGTTGTCACCTATTCTTTTCCTTGTGGTTGTTTATGTATGTCCTAATGTTGTCACGACCCCATTCCGCCCCTAGTAGAATGGTGCCATGATGGCCAGTAATCCGAGATTTACCAAAGGCCAACTTACAAAGATTTGCACACAATCAGAGTATACATATGGGGCTTACATGTGCAGAAGCAATAAATTTAAATCTAAATAATCCATAAGAGCTGTGCATAGATCAAATCAAATGACATACATCATGACATGGTTTACAACTTGGATACAAATAAAATAAAGTACATATTACGTCTTGATCAAAAGGCTTCTCAAGCCGAATTATACAAAAGACATGAATTACAAACTAAGAAGCATAATCTTCAAGATGCTAGCAAAACATGAATCAAAACATCTTGCACATAACATCTTAGGCGTCACCGCCTTCTTGCTCGTCACCTACATATATATAAAGAGAGGGTGAGCTTGGATACTTAGTGAATGATATTAGTAATAAAGGTTTGAATGAATGATATTCGAGATCTTTATCAAAACAATACATAGCATATCTTGTACAAAATCAAGGGATGAACCAAGTTCATCTATCAAGTCTTTCAAAGCTCAAGGGATGCTTACTAGCATCAACATAATACAAGGGATGACATTCCTGACAAAACAAGGGAATAATCGACCCGGAATCGATTAGACAAACCCACCCGCACAAGGCCGTCGGTGGCAAGGGAGATATCTCAAACAATGGTACTAGTTGCATTATAGTCCCCTAGCACTAAGGACTTTCCAAGAATGTCATCAAAACAAAATAATACTTGATACAAAACTAGGAATAATCATTCATACTTAAACAAACACTTTTCCAAAACGAATCAAGCAAAGCTTTTATCAAAACATTAGAACATAACTTTATTAAAAATACCACTCACATAGCTCTTCGGGTGTGGGGATTAAAGCAAGGATCCAAGGCCTACAAGTACATAATAAATCCCATTGAATGCATTTCAATAAGACAAAAAGAGATGCTCAAAGATGGATATAAAATGCATCCCTAGAACAAGCTTTACATGAGTGCGAATGATCCCGGCATTTCTTTCAAAACCAAGTCAAGACAAAGCAAAGCATGTGCTGGGAGTTGAAACACTGTTTTTCATCTCGGGACAACATTTAGGGTACCAACTAGGTCTTGGCCGAGGTCCCACACCTCTTGGCCGAGGTATGGTCTCCTAGGCCTAGGTGCGCATGCAAGGTAGGCTAAAGTGCAGGTGATCATGCAAGATAGGCGAAGGTGAGATACGATGCTTGGCCTAGGTGTGAGATCTAGGCAAGAGTGGGTCTCGGTGACCACACTTAGGGAAATGAAGTCTGGAAAATCTGGGTTTCCTCTTGAAAAACACAAACATGAAGAACACGAATGCCAAAATCATAACTTCTCTATTCAAAATCTGATATTTCATAAGATGAGTTCAAAAACATGGACCTGGGTACCCATGCTTGGAGATTTCATGAAAACAAACACAAAAACATGGATCTTGATACAAACTTTCGGATCAAAACATGGTTTTCCTTCAAGGACACAAGAACATCATTTTCTCTTTCTAAAACCAAAACTTTAAATCAATGCATGGCTCATGTATCATGCTAGATCATGCAATGTGATCGGATCAATATAAAGAACAACAAGAGTAGATCAAGAATCTAACCTCAAAACACGGATCTAACGGTTCAAACTCTAAGATCAAGCTTGGGATCTAGCTTTCTCACTCTAAACTTCTCTTCCTCTTCCTAGAGCTTCTCTCTCTACAATGCAAAAGGTATGACACAAAATGAGATGGGTTCTCAGCTAGTACCTGACTTAACCCTCTGCTGGGACACGTGGCAACGCCGAATTGGATCTCCTCAAAAAGGTGACAGAATGACAAGACAAGAGTATGACAAAGTGTGTATAACAAGCAAGGTGACAAGGGTACTCTGACAAGGCAATGATCTCGGATCAAGACATAGGCTTCGGCAAGTAAGGCCTCAATGATCTCGGCTAGGAAGGATAACACTCGACCTAGCTGTGCCACACCTCGGCCTAGATGTGCCACACCTCGGTCTAGGTCATACCAGTCCAGGAACAAGATCACCAGGTGCAAGGATCAAGGATGTTGGTTGCCTAGATGATAACATCTCGGCCTAGGTGATGCACACCTCGGCCTAGAGGATGACATCTCGGCCAATATTCCAGGGTGAAGGTGGAGGTCAACCAAGGTGGTTCCAAGATGGTCCTAGGTATAAGGGGTTCAAGGGTGTGACCTAGGCTACGCACACCAAGCAAGGAACAAGCATACAAGCAATACTTAAGCAAATCTCATAAGTACAAAACAAGACAGGAACCTTTACTTAGGCAAACAATTCAAAATCTACAAATGCAAGCTTAACAAAACAAAATCATGCAGATGCACATGAACATGGCTAAGACGAGGATGAAGGTCATTACAAATGTGTTCCGAGGCGTCAACTTGTATTTTGGGCCATTGGAGTGAATCCGTGAACGGTGGAAATACTCTAAGGTTGCTTTTGTCTCACTTCAAAATTGAGACTAATTGAGCAGTACTTTTTCACTCAAGCGGTAAATTGTCCTTCCAGTTCTTTATTCTGAAGTCTGAAATACTAGGCATGTGTATTCACTGCTCAAGCAAAGGTTTTACTGCTCACGCAGTTTTTTTGTAGAATAGAGAGATTCTTGGAATTTAAATACACCGCTCGAGCATAGGTTTCATCATTCAAGTAGTCTGTCTAAATTTAGTTCCGAAAAAGGTGTCCAATCACTTAAACATTGAGCCATACACTTTATCTCCCTCACCTTTCACTTCACTCTGTCTGTCTCTACATTTCACTTTTCTCACTTTTCTCTCATCTCTCTCTAGAAAACTATCACCCACCTCATTAAATTCTTGATCTTTCCAAATCCATTGGGATTTTTACCCTAGTGTCTTCATTAAAGTTGGAAAGCTCATCAAGGGGTACGTTGTGTATGGTGGAGATTGGATTTTGACGCCATTGATTTTGGGGCTTTTCTCATCTTTTCTCTCCAAAACTTGAGGTAGGGAGTTTCTTTGAGTTATATATATGGTGTTAGCATGTATTTACTTATTTTGATATGATTATCGAGTAGAGAGTTTGAGATTTGAAGTGTTGGGTTTTCAAAATGTGCAAAAGTAATTTTCGTATGATTTTATTCAAATTAATTTGTCTTGTGAACTTATGAGCCTCTTGGGAATGCATAGAGGAAAAATATTTTGAAAATGGAAGAAAAATCCTCTTTGTGATCACCTAGATTTTGGAAATTTGGGAAAAAGTGGATTTTGTGAAAAGGCTTGTGTAATTGATGGAAATTTTTTGAGAAAATGATGAATTTTCACATGTTGTGCTGTTTTGGATATCCATGAGATGGATGAGTTTTGTGTTGAGAAATTTATATGGATATGATAATTCTATATATGTTTGGACTATGAAAGGAAAATAAATATTGATTGTGAACGTAGAATGAAATCATATGTCACATGGATATGAAATTTTGATATGATTTGAGAAATAATGAATGTTGCATTTCACTTTGAGAAAATCTTGAGTATTGTGGAAAAATTGTACAATGAAGCTATATAATTGCATCTCACTTCATTCATTTGCATAGCTTTGAATATTGTTTATTATGGCTATGTTTTGGAAATTGATGTATTGTTTTGAGAGAACAATTGTTGATCTTGAAATGTTTTGGGGTAAATATGTTTGGTAAGTCCGGATAGGGGGTGTAGTTGGTATTGTTTAAATTGGCCTGAGTGTCCAGGGTGAAAGACCAAAAATACGCGCGGAGTGGATACCGCATGCCTTCCGGTTAGGAGCCGGTAAAGTGGGGATTGGTAAGGCTTGATATGCCTATTTACAGATACCAGCTTAGGGATTACTTGAGCTGTATTTACCATCCCGTATATTACATTTGAAATTTATTGTCATAATGAGCTTTTTGAAAAAAAACATTGCATATGTTTTTCAAAAAGAACAAAGATATAGATTTTTGGAGTATGACATTGCATGGCATACATATTGTGAGATTGTTTAAACATATATACTTTGGTAGGATCTCTCTACTGAGCTTTGTGCTCGCCCTTAGTGAATTTGTATAGGAAATGATGTAGTGATTCCGCATAGTTAAAGGCGGGAAATGTGTTTTGAGAACACGCATGTCTTTTAGTTTGTTGTGCATCTTGACAAGCCGAGAGCTTTTGATGTATATATGGATCACTTTTTGATTACCATCTTTTGTCTAACTGGGTTTCAGCCTTAGAACTTATAGCCCTTGGAGGCATTGTTATGTGTTATTCCTTCTTTTTTTTTATTGTCGCACATGCTATGGATTCATCCTTCAAAAAGATTGAATATGTATTGCATGTGGACCTCTTGTAAATCTCTCATATAAATTGAAATGCAAACCTAGAGATTGATTAATCAAGTGAGATTGTTTAAATTGCAAGAGGTTAAATCAGATTACCTTATGTCTTTTCTTTTTCTTTTTTTTTTCTTTTTTTTTTTTTTTTGGAGATGGGGGGCATTACATGTACACATAATAATTTGAACAGTAAACCGATCATATTATTTATTTATGGCTCTCTAATTTATTTATTTATTTTTCTTAAAACTTAGCACAGTTCAACCTTAATTTTGTGTTCTTACAAATTTTTTCTTTGCTGGTGTAGAAACTAGTGGACCCAACAAAGATCGATCGCCAGGCTGTCGTGAACTTTTCAGCTCGCTGCGATATCCATGGCCTTGTTTGGGATTTGATCAAATGTGGAGACATGAAGGGAATTGTATGTCCTGTCATTTATGCTAGCTTAGCTTAACTTAGGTTCAGTACTATATGATTTAAAATACAAATCTTTTTTGTTTTGTTTTTGTAGCAAATTGATGCTATGTTTAATGTATTTGAAGAGAGTCCACAAAATAGACGGGTCCCATCTCTTGTTAGAGTGGAAAAAATGTTTGAAGATATACAATCCAAACTTCCAGGGGCTCCTCAATCTCTTCTCTGTCTACTTCCAGAGAGGAAGAACTCTGATCTATATGGTTTGTTTGATTTGATTTATTCCTTTATCACACTTTTTCTTTTTTCTTTTTTTCTTTTTTTTTTACCAGCCACTACAACAAATAGTACTATTAAAAACATTTTCATTTTTATAGCATTTTTTATTAAAATGTTATTAATTATGGAGCATTTATCTCATTTTGTGATTAAATGACTTGAGGCACTAACTTTAGATATTTATAGCATTGAATTGTTAATAACCTTTTATAAATGTTGTGAAAAATTACACAAATTAAGGATTAATGGCATTTAAAAAATGTTGTCGTTGGGATAATATATACACAAAAAAAAAAAAAAAATATATTGAACCCATAAAAAAACATTATATTGAAAAACCCAAAAAGTTCGGCGCGAAAATATCGCACACCTAGATTAGAGATAGAAACCTACTACAAGTCAGGTTCCTAATTTCCCTCATTATGGACTATAGCAATCACAGCGCTAGGGCTTCGATACAAGTTGAAGGTAATTCTCTCTCTATCTATATCTCTCGATTTATATATGTATGAATACATCTATATACTTATTAGTTTTGTTTTGATAGGAAGCCTCTAAAAATCATCAACCAATCTCAAGTAAAATAGAGAGAAGAAACAATTCGAGAATCAGATTGTGAGTATTTTTTTTCCTTTGATTTTCTAGGTGCGAATTGATGTGTGGATGTTGATTTTTGGATATTCTTTATGGGATGTATTGAATTTGCACATGTATGTGTACATGAAGAAGACCTGGTCAGGTTCCACGAAACCCTTTTCTTTGATTGGATATGGAATTGAAAAATAAGATCTAGTGTGCTCATACTATAATTCTTGTTCTTGATCAATATTTAATTTTTGGATTTTATTATTATTATTATTTATTATTGAAGTATGTCTTAATTGTTTATTGCTTCTATATGTTCCCAACAAAACTATTATATGCTTTTACAACATGTTATTCATTGAAATTGACCCTGTTTGGTGCTCCTATGTTTTTTTTTTTTTTTTTTTTTTTTTTTTTTTTTTATATTGAAACCAAACAAAAAATACCATGAATGATCTAGTTATATATATATGGTCCAACTACTATACACACCTCCATGTCATAGAAAGTAACCGAATTTTTTTGTGTTTTTTACGAATTTTGTGATGTAGTTATGAACTTTTGTGGTGTATACAAAGCAATACTAGTTAAGAATTATTGTAGTGATATTGTGAACCAATTATGTTATGAGTATTAAAAAGTTACAAATTTTTTAAGTGAGTAAATTCATGATTTTTTATGGTTATATTACGAATCATTATGGTAAAGTTACAAAAAGGGATACCTTGTTTTTAGGGGCATGCGTTTTAAAAATTTTCATATATATATGTACTTTATTAATGAGGTAGTTAATTATAGAAATATACATTAGCTTAATTAGTCATTTTACTAAGACTCAAGAATTTGTGAACTACAAGATCACAAAGGAAAAAATAATTACTACAGAACATCTTATTATTCTTGTTAACTTTGTTGATAAAAGTGACACATTTGTTTGTCTATGATGAATGCAACTCATAAATCATATTAGTGCTTAGAGAATTGAATAACCTATAAACAGAAGAAACACTTTCTGAATTTGTTCATAAATGACATTTGTTTTATATGAACCCTTGAATAAACGGAAGAAACATTTGTTGGTTCTAGTCAAATTGATGCTTTACTATTACCTTCTCTTTTTTTTTTCTATAAAAAAAATTCCTAAATTTTGATTTCTATGTGTGGATGCGCTCCCGGGAACTCTCCGAATATCCCGCGCGCCTGCGATGGGCGGGGCGCGAATTCTCGTTTGGTTCTCTGAGCTACAACAGTTTGGACTCAAATGTCACGGTTCTGAATCTAATCTTACAATGTGCGATGTAAGACTGATAAATCATCAAAGACTCCAAATCCGGCAAATCGTTTTGGAAAACTGATTTTTATAAAGAAGTGCCAAACATGGACTGCTTTGACAGATACAGAGTCGCCACCTAAATATTTTATTTTGGGAGAATTTAGGAAACCCTAACTCGTGCCTAAGGCCACGTGTCCGTCATCACCAAAGTTGCCTCGGCTCGGGAACTTGGGTACGAGAGGGGAAGGTCATTTAATGAGCACCCCCGCTCGCCCGATCAAAGATCGGCTTGTACTAAGCATGATATCTTGTTTTTGAAAACACATGTGTTCTTATTCCGATTAATTAGCTAATCTTACTATGTGATGTGCACAACAAACAAGTATAGACTAGATCGCCTAATTTGGAACAAAACATTGCACGTTCGTTTGAAAACGGTTTGAAGTTTGCTACTCGCGAGTAGGCTAAATTCGGGATTTAATGAATTGTTCCAATTCAAGTAATCCAACCTTCACCCAGAGGCATTCAGGCAATTATATCAAAAAAAGCAGTTAGCCTCATGGCAAGCATGCTTTCATGGCAATCAATAACACACATGCAGTATGCTAAAGCGTAAACACTCACAGTGTACTCCGAGCCAAAACAGAGAACTAGTTAGAAATCATGCATGATCCTAGTTCATGTTAAGATGGCTAATGTAACACATGCGAAAATGCAACTAAAATAGGCTTGGCTACCTAAGATGGCATATGAAATGCAACTTGATACATGTATTCAAATTGGAATTGAAATACAATGCAGTTAGTATGATGCGCCGAGCCCGGTGCATGCAAAACAGATGAATGGATGCACGCATGCGAACATAAGGTATGCTGAATGAAATATCCCCTAAAACTAACCATCGTAAGCGGTTAAGTAAAAGGGAGAAAGAGATGGAGGTTGGAAGACATGCATCACACACACGCACGCTTATTACAATAATGTGCCCTCTCGAAGGAGGGACCGAATAAGAAGCTAACTAGCTAATCTAAGCTAATTAAACAAATTATTACACAACAAATTAATTAACTAATCCTAGTTAACTAATTATTACAAAATGAATTTAAAATAGCTAAACGCATTAACTATTAAGTACAAACCAAAGCAAAAGCTAGCTATCTAAGCATGGCAGCTAAGGAAAGTAGTAAAACAGGAGGTTCTCGGAGGAAGAAAACTGGATGCATGCTCGGTCGCCTTGTTCGGAAATCCAATGCGATGCCCCGATTTGCCTCTATTTTTATTTGTTCTCAGAAAATTGCACCAAGCTCCAGAAAGCTGAAACTCCACCTAGGGATACCTGTGGGAGGGTGGCCGACCACTTCTGGCCTCTCCAGACACCTGCCGACCACTTTTGGTTGTTGAAAAACCAGAAAAGTGGTCGGCCAGCTAGTTTTTCTGGCTGGCCAGCCAGTTGTTGCTGCTAATTCCAGTTTGCTACAACAGAGAGCAAGAAAGGGCATGGCAATGTATTTGCAAGATATGTATGCACAACCACCCCCTATCATGTCATGAACTCAAGGAGGTGTGGTTCTCGACCCTCGAGCCACCAATCGCGCATTTCAATGCATGATGGCCGAAGGCGAAGTTGCACAATTCAATGTAAAATAAATGCACAAGTAAACACATAAAGCCTAAAACTCTATCATGTATGATCAAGAGCGTCGGCGACCGAGAATTGAGGCACGTTTCATCACTTTAAGTATGAAACGTCCATCGTTTCCCGTGTTTGGACTAACACCTATTCCAAACAACAATGCAACACATAACATGGCATACACAATGCGACTCAAGCATACAAACAAGGGAGGGACAAACAGGCAAACAAGCAATTAACATACTAGCATACATAATACAATGAACTACATGGCATACACAATGCTCATGACAACTAGCATACACAATGCAAATGGTAACTAGCATACACAATGCAATGACTAACATGGCATACTCAATGCAATATGATCATCGCATACACAATGCGAATCAAGAGCATGGCATGCACAATGCAAACAACAACATAACATGCACGATGCGATGTGACATGGCATACACAATGCTCAATGGGCTTAAACCGAATGTGGGTAGACCTCACCATACCAAAACAGAGGCCATAATGCTAAAATGAAGGCACCGAAAACACATACAAGCATGCATGCCAATTGGCTCACCAATTAAGGTACTAAGGTGCAACTCTCAAGAACACTTAAAGAGTGAAAAGCGTGGAAGTGTAACAACACTAAGTGCACTGGAATAAGGTAAGAAATGATGCCAAATCATTCAAACAACACAAGTATGGCATGCTAGGGTCCTTAAAGCATGAAGCTAGTAAAGAGGACTACAGAGAAGGCATGCAATACATGGCACAAATGCATGAACTAAGCATGGACAGAGCTCAAGTAGGTCAAAATAAGGACCTAAACATGCTGAGACGAGGGCTCAAAGGCCTAGGCATGCAAGCATACGAGCTAAGGCATAAACTAGGTAACAATGCATAACACTCAAAGGCACTTAAAGCATGATTGAGGTAGGAACATGGCAATGCTAAATGCTCTGAAATGTCACGTTAAGTGATGCCAAATCATGTACACAACACAAATGATGCATGCAATGGTGCTCAAAGCTTGAGGCAAGCAAGAGCATTTGTACTACAAGTATACAAAACATGAAGCATGTGGCAAAGGCAGCCCAAAACAGTCCTAGAACATGTCAAAATGAGTCTAAAGCATGCATGGAAAGAAGCCAAAATAAGCTAGCATGAAGGGCATAAGGCATAATGCATACAAGGCAAATAAGGTGGATTACACTACACCTATTAAGACCAAGCATGGGATGACTTAACCAATAAAAATCAGAGTTATATCATGGCATAATAACCCCAAATAAACACTGGAAATGATGGCTCGCAACCTAAGACATGAAGGCATACGCAATGGTTCATGTTAAGGCATAAAAGGGCAATCCCTCCAACGCATTGAATGAGTGACAAATGTGAATGCATGGCCATGACACATGGACTGAAATCACATAATAAATGATGACAAATCATTAAAATAGTCTAAGTAATGCATGCTAGTGAACTCAATACACAAGGCTAACAAGCTAGATTGAACCATGGCTATACAAAGCAAGGCATGCATGACCAAAACAACTAAAATCAAACCTTAAACATGGTAAAAACATGAACAAAATCTTCTCAGAGCTAAGCCAAAAGCATGCTAAAATGACATGTCAAAGCATGATGCATGTTAGGCTATTTCATGGAATTACACTACAAGCGTATGGAGCATGCAAGGGGCCAACAAACCCACCCAAAACAGAGTCATGGCATGCTAAAACATCACCAAAAACATGCTGAAATGGAAAGAAAACAAGCTAGAATGACATGCTACTTCATGAAGCACACAAAGCTAGTTTGTGTGATTTACACTACAAGTGTATTAACCATGCATGGAGTGACCAAACCAAGCAAAAAAAGTGGTATGCCTCAGCAAAATAACCACAAATATAGACTAAGATATGGCCAACAAAAGCTTAACAAAGATGCTCAAACATGAGGCATATGAAGCAAGTAAACAAAATACAAGGAGAGGGGATGACCCTCTCCTATTTAGGACACCAAAACCACCTTTTCACCACTAAAAATCCTCCGGAATTCTGTGGTAGAAAGGTCATGCAAAGGGTTCAACAAGAGCCTAAAGGGATGGCTCAAAACAAGGCCTAAGAGGGGGTAAATCACCCCAAACGAAAAAATGACCTCAAACAACTATTTTAAGCATGCAAAAACAAAACTTTTTCTAGTTAAGAGTTAAGCTTAAAAATGTATGAAAGAAGGGCTAAAAGCTTAAGCAAGAAAGGGGGATTTAAAGGTCAAATACTCACCCTTGAAGACCTCCTTTACAACTGCAACTCCAGCAAGTTCTTTGAGCTTAAACCAGTCCAAAAACACCAAAAACAACCCCTTAGCACCTCAGCAACCAAAGGAAGGTGTTTGAGTGTGTGTTTGTGTGTTAAACTAAGACAAAATAACACTTTAAGGCACAAAATGGGAACAAACAAGGAATGATAGATACAAGTGTATATCTATCTTTCAAGCCTCAAGTTTTTGAACCTAAAGAAGGGAGGAGAAGCCTCCCTCTTATAGAAACTAAAAGGCAAAGCTTCTTGGAGAAGCTAAGCTTCAAAGAAATCCCTCCATACACATGTATGGAGGATAGCTCTAATGCCCTCCAGCTGTGCTAGCTGGAGGAAAATATCTCCAAAAATGCCAAAAAGCAGCCGACCACTTCAAGTGGTCTCCCAAGACAAAAACTGGTCGGCCATAGGTGGGAGAGGTCTAGAGCATGAAAGAAAGCTAGTGGTGTGCTGGCCGACCAGAAAATGTGGCCCAAAGACCAAGCAAGCCAGTTATCTGACCAGAAAACTGGCTGGTAGAAGGAAAAGTGGTACCCAAGGAGAAAACGTGGTCTCCCACCCTTGTACCACCTTGCAAATAAGGAAAACCAGGTTTGTACCAAAAACAAACCAAAGCGGATGCAAGACGAGAGATCGAGAGGCAAGGCACGCGGCCGAAAGCCTCGAAAACTGGTCTACGAGCATCAAAAGTGGTATGCCACCACAAAAGTGATCTCCCAGACCACAGTGTTCCTCTAGGCAGAGGCAACAAGGTGTGGTTCAAAAACCACGCCAAACGGAGAACGTTAAGCGGTCCCGAGCCAAGGCACGCGGCCAAAGGCTCCGAAAACCGAAAACTAGTCTCCAAGCGGGAAAAGTGGTCTACGACCACAAAGAGATGGTCTACAAGACCTCTCCCTCCCTCCAGGAAGAGAAACAAAGTTCCATCCACAAACCGAGCCGAAGCACAAAAGAGTTCAGAGGCCTGGAGGCAAGGCTCTCAGCCAAAACTCCGAAACCTCTAAACGAGCACAACATGCATCATCACCGAGCGCTCAATCGATGACGTCTGAGTCTTAAGGTCGGTCAAAAATGGGGTGTCTACAGTTGCCCCTCTTTGACAGAACTCGAAAGTCATAAGTGATGGGAGTGAATGTCAAAGCCCAGAGACAACTCATTTTTGACAAGGCCGAAGACTTAGACAAACATGCAAGATAATAAAGAGATGTGCCTGCAGGCTGGGGCAAGATGCAAATGACATGCACAAAGCCAAACATAACTTATGATCATGCAAAGAAAGCTGTAATGAAGCAAATATACACAATAAATGCAACATTTTAAGCAAGCGAGAACAAATCAAACTACATTACATGCAGAAAGGATATAAGAGAATTATACAATTCTCGCTACGTCTCCCACAGAGTACATACAATACCGTCTGGTTCGTCTGGTTGCGCCAGCTTCAAATGAACCGTACATACAATATCGTGCCTGCAAAAGAAAGAAACTCAACAGGTACAATATCGTTAGAAACATGCATAGCAATGCAAGTGAAAAGTGCGTGACAACGCAAGTGGAGGGGTGCATGACAATGCAACCTAAGTGTGACGCATAACAATGCGGAAGGGATGCAAAACAATGCAACCTAAGTGTGACGCATAACAATGCGGAAGGGATGCAAAACAATGCGGACGGGATGGAAGACAATGCAACCTAAGTGTGACGCATAACAATGCGAAAGGGATGCAAAACAATGCAACCTAAGTGTGACGCATAACAATGCGGATAAAACAAGCATAACAATGTAGGTAAAATGTGCGACAACGCAAGCGAAGTGTATAGCAATTTAATAAAAGTGCGCGTAATAAAGCGCCTAGTAACGTGCATAACAATGCAACAAGTGGTGGGCATAACAATGCAGGATAGAAAAGTGTGATGAAATAGCACGTTTGAATCAAAAATAAGTACAAGTCTTAAAGAGAGCAATTCAACTGTAACCTCCGATTTACCTCTCGAAGGGGTCACATGTACTTAAAAAGGATACACCTTACTCTTGACGAGTAACGATGAGCTACGCATCGAAGATTTGAATTGAAGTTCCCGCAGGGACATTCTTTAGCCGAAAAGTGTACTTTTCTTGTACTTTCCCGAGGGCCGAGGACTCCAATCATCACCAAAATGCATAGGGAGAACAATGGAGCCCTGAGGATCATCCAAGAGGCTGGCCGACTAGTTATATCAGTGGCCGACTAGTTGTTGCCCATCAAAGTGGTCGGCCGACCAGAAAAATTGGCTGGCCGACCAGTTTACAGAATTTCGGGGCAGTTTGGTCTTTTAGCTTCAGTTCTTTAAGTACACAACTCCAAATCAGTTTGTATCACACCTCCAAGGCCGAAATACATTCTCCTTTGCTCCTAGACCCTTTCCTCTCTCAGATCTGCACTTTATATGCGTTTTCCAATGCCCACGCGAAGTTGTTTCGCGAAAACTTTTGATTCTCTTCGTTTTGAACCGATTAGAATTTGTTTTCAGAGCTTCTTTCTCCATTTTCACCACTTGAGGTATGTTTGTCTCAAAGTTTAGCACCTTTTCTTGGGCGTTGACTTTTGTTGACTTTTTCTCTTTCCGAGAGTTGACTTTTGTTGACTTTTTTTTGCAATTTTGGCTTATTTCACTCGTTTTTGTATCTTTTGCAGATTTCTTTAGATGGCTGACGATATCCCGTATGGCGGAGGTCCTTCATATGTAGAGGACGAGCCTGACATCATACCGTTGCCTCCGAGGATACGGCCATTCGACCCAGAGGAGTACGACCCGGAGGAGCACATCCTTCCTCCTAGCACCTTCTACCACTTCACGGACTTCGCGCGGCGGGCACCTGCAGACCTGCTGCTACGAGAGCCGGAGTCCCATCTATCTCATCACGCGCATGAGGTACGTACTTCACTTTTGCATTTCCTGCGATGTACTTTGCACTTCTTGCACATTTACATACACAACACTTCACTCATTCTGAACACACAGTTCATACACAGCACTCTGCTAACTTGGTGTAGACACCCCATTTTTGACCGACCTTAAAACTCAGACGTCACCGATTGAGCGCTCGGTGATGTTGCATGTTGTGCTTGTTCAGAAGTCCCAAAGTCGCGGCCGTGCGCCCTGCCTCCGGACTTCCGAACCCTCTTCTGTGCCTTGTCTCGGTTTGCGAACCAGACTCGATTTTCTCTGTTTTCTTTCCTGAGGGAAGGGAGTGGTCCTGTAGACTATCTCTCGGTGGCCGTGCGCTACTTTTCGTGGCCGTAGGCCATTTTGCCCATTTCGGAGCCCGGTTCCCGGTTTTCGGAGCCGTCAGGCCGTGTGCCTCGGTTCGGGACCGCCCAACCATCTCCGATTTCTCTGGTTTTTGGCATGCATCTCATTTACTCCCTTTCAAGGGACACTGGGGTCTCAGATGCCCACTTCATGGCCGAACACCACTTTCGGTGCTTACAGCCTCTTTTCGGGACCCCGAACTGCGCGGTTTAGGCCCCGAGCATTCATTTTGCATTAGTTTTTGTTCAATTTTGGCAGGTACCTCTGTTTTAGCACCAGGAAGATCACTGGAGGGCGGGAGGCCAGCAATTATCTCAGAAAACCATTTATGCTCTTCCGGCGCCCGTTTTCCTCACTTCCGGGCTAATGTTGAACACCCTAGAGCCATTTTCTTCCAACCAAAACTACATATTTGTGATGAGGGGACATGGGAGGACCCTAAAAAATACTGGTCGGCCAGTAATTGTTATTTTCATTTTTGAGCCTCTCCTTCAAGTGCATTGTTGTGACTCCTGTTTCACAGTTGCCAAATTCCAACCATGGGGTCTTATTCTACACACATGGGAGGACACCAAAAAATGGTGGTCGGCCATTAATTCAACTTTTCATTTTTGCCCTTGGCTGGCCGGCCATGGGAGGTGGCTGGCCGGCCATGGGGGGTGGCTGGCCGGCCATCTTCAAGAAAAGTGCATGGCCGGCCTGCTTTCTCCTTTTGAGCACTTTACAGCTGTCCAGCTGTTTTTCCAGAATATCCTAGCCTCCGGGGGATATTTTGGGAGGGAAAGCTTGGGTGCATTTCCCTCCCCTTTTACACCCCCTTTTGGTCCATTTAAGTGGCTGGCCATCTTCTTCTCTAGGGTTGGAAAATTTCTTCTCAAGGGCTCATCTCCATTTGCCTCCATCTCCATCTCCAAAAACCTTGAAAAAGCTTCAAGTCTTGGCACCACTTGTTCATCAACACCAAGCCTCACCATCACCACTTCCATTCCAGCAGCAAAGGGAGCTTTTTCAAAGGCTAAGAACCAGCAAATTGAAGCCAAGAAGCAACAAAAGCTTGATCTTCAAGGGTAAGTCTCAAATTCCCTTTTTCTAGCATATTTTTGCTTCAATTTTCTACCCTATTTGCTCACTATTTTGGGCTCTGACCCCTACTGATTTTGTGCTTATTTTGGGCCCCTCTACAACATTGTAGAAGGGCTCAACCTTATTTGGCATCTCTATGATGCACCTCTTTCAATAGCATCTTCTATGTCAATATTTTGCATTAAATATTTAGCTTATGAGTGATCTGTTTTCGAGCATGACATAAACTGTTAGTGGGCCTATTTTGAGCCCCTCTTCAACATTGAAGAATGGGTCAACCCTGTTTGGCCTCTCTATCATGCACTTGCTTCACAATTCCTTCAACTTACCGTAAACTTGCATGATTTATTTGACCTACATGCAGTCTGTTTTGAAATATTTCATGAACTGTGAGTGAGCTTATTTTGTGTCCCTCTACAATATTGTAGAAGGGATCAACTTTGTTTGGGGTCTCCATGTTATACTTGCCTTTATATCTCTCTTTGACCCCATTTTGCATGCCTTTTTGAGCTTACCTAGCTTCTGTTTTTGGCCTTCATCAGGCCTGAAGAGAGCCTTATTTTGGTCCATTTGTCATGTTTTGTTAAGGGTCTTAGGCTATTTGGTGAATACTTTTGGTACTTCATGTTATACCTCTCTTTGGTCCTTTATTTTTGCATGTCTTGTTAGCTCATCATGCTTCTATTGTTGAGCCTTCATCAGGCTTGGAAAGTGTCTTAAAATGACCCATTTGTCATGTTTTGTTAAGGGTCCAAGGCTGTTTGGTGCATCCTTTTGATACCTCATGTTATAGCCTTCTTTTGGCTCATATTTTGCATGCTATGTTGAGCATATCTACACACTGAATTGGGGGATGTCATCTCCTGTAAATGTGCATATTTTTTATCCCTCTTTAATGTTGTAGAACTGTATTTTTCAGTTTGAGCATTGCATATACCACTTGCTTCATTATTCCCCTCTTTT
Source organism: Camellia japonica (assembly GCA_030407325.1). NCBI lineage: Eukaryota > Viridiplantae > Streptophyta > Magnoliopsida > Ericales > Theaceae > Camellia > Camellia japonica. The sequence continues at coordinate 158,595,105 of JAPPVO010000019.1, forward strand.
CCCCCATTTTTGCATGCTATTTTTGCCATACTTGTGGTTGTTGTTTGGCCATGCCTTGTACTGGAAAAATGCTAGTTTGGGGACTGCCTTGCTACTGTTTTACATGCCATGTACCAATTATGCATGTTTAGTAGGGCTGTAGGCCATTCCGGGTGCTTATTATCGCATTTCGGGACCATTCCGGGCATTCGGTATCATTTCCCCGCCTTTCAGGGGCTGTTTGTGCATCATTTTGGCTGCTGAAATTTGCATTTCTCATATGCCATATGCCATGTCTCATTTGCATGCCATTTTTGCGCCTTAGGGCTATGCCTCGGTATGTGTGCCCGTATGCACGCATTTCGAGACACTTCATTTTCATCTCACGGCCTCCCGTGTGAGTGTGGCTGAGGCCCTCTCATGTTGGTATAAGCCCAATTCGCATTTCGTATGTCATTTCATGCTTTAATGCATCGCCTCGGTTTGCGCGCCCGTGGGCACGCATTTCGAGGCATCTCTTTTTTATCCGACGCCCTCTCATGTGAGTGTGGCTGAGGCCCTCTCATGTTAGTATAAGTCCATTTCGCATTTCGTATGTCATTTCATGCTTTAGTACCATCGCCTCGGTTTGCGTGCCCGTGTGCACGCATTTCGAGGCGCTTCATTTTTATCCAACGGCCTCCCGTGTGAGTGCAGCTGAGGCTCACTCATATTGGTATAAGCCCATATTGCATCGCACATCTCATTTTAGTCCTGTTGCATTCCGTATGCCATTTTATGCCTTAGGATCATTTCCTCGGTTTGCGTGCCCGTCTGGCACGCATTTCGAGACATCTCATTTCATAGCATTGTGCATGCTAGAATTGTATATTAGTTGCATTCATGCATATCATGCATATTGCATCGTGTTCGGGATAGGAGTTAGCCCGGGCACGGGAAACGAGGCACGTTTCGTACTCCGAGCGACAGAACGGGTCTCAATTCCCAAGTCATCGACACTCCGGATTACCCATGATGGAGTTAGGTTTTGTTGTAGCATTCATATGCATTCATCCCATATTGAGTTGTGCAATCCGACTCCTCGGCCATCATGCATCGATATGCGTGATTGGTGGCACGAGGATCGAGGCATGCATATATTTGTGAAATACATTGCTATGCCCTTTTCCTGCACTCTGTTGCAGCAAAATAAGGAATCAGCAACTTTTCGGAATCTGGTGCGCATTTCGAGAAACATTGCAAACAGAGGCTAATCGGGGCATCCCAGTGAATTTCCGCGCAAGGCAATCCGGCATACATTATTCATTAGAAGCGAGGCAGCCCCTGGCTTGCATGCCAGTTTACAGCTTTCTTAGTTTAATCTGTTAATTAATTAGGAATTTGTATATTATTTCGGACTGTAATATTCTTTTATTTTGGACTGTATTATTATTTATTCGGACCCTCTGCGCGAGGGCATAATTGTAATAAGTGTGGGTGAGTGTGATGCATGTCTTCCAACCCCACGTCTTTCTTCCCTTTTATTTACCCGCTTATGATGGTTAGATATAGGGCATATTTCGATTAGCATACAGTATGACAGCATGTTTGCATCATTCATCTGTTTTGCACGCACCGGGCTCGGCGCATCATACAAACTGCATTTGTATTTCAATTCTAAAGTTGAATACATGTTAGCTGTAGCATTCCACATGCCATGTTTAGAATAGCCGAGCCTGCTATAGTTGCATTTTTGCATGTGTTGCATTAGGCATTTCTGTATAAATTAGGATCATGCATGATTTCTAATAAGGTTTCTGTTTTTGGCTTGGAGTACTCGGTGAGTTTTATGCTTTAGCATCCTTGCATGTGTGTGAGTGACTGCCATGAATAGCATGCTTACCATGAGACTATGTGCTTATGTGATATAAACTGCCTTGAATGCCTGTGGGTGGAGGTTGAGTTATCTGAATTGGGACAATGCGTCGACTGTTTGTTTTAAGCCCACTAGATAGTGGCAAAATCATGTTTTCTAAGCCCACCTGAGGGTGGCAAATCCGCGTCTTAGCCTACCTGCGGGTAGCACCATCAAACCATTTTCAAACAAACAAACATGAGGTGTTTTGTTCCAATTCAGGCGGCTCAGTCTATACTTGTTCGCTGCGAGCATCACATAGTAACCTAGGCTAATAATCGGAATAAGAGCATACAATGTTTTCAAAAACAAATATCATGGTTAGTAGAGGCCGGTCTTTGACCGGGCGAGCGGGGGTGCTCACGATGTGACCTTCCCCAATCGTACCCAAGTTCCCGAGCCAACTTTGGTGATGACGGACACGTGGCCTTTGGCAACGAGTCAAGGTTTCCTAAATTTCCCAAAAATAAAAATATTTAGGTGGCGACTCTGTATCTGGCAAAGCAGTCCATGTTTGACACTTCTTTCAAAATCTGTTTTCAAAACGATTTGCCGGATTTGGACTCTTTGGTTCAAGATTAAGAACCGTGACATTTGAGTCCTTGAATTGTAGTGACCCCAATATGAACGGAACGGGACTTAACCCTCCCGGGGCGTTCGGGGACGTCTACACTTGGCACGCAGCTCATTTTGGGCACACAGCACACCTTGGGTACACAGCTCATAACACTGCTCAATCTGAACACGCAGTTCCTAACACAGTATTCTGTTTAGTTGGCACACAGCTCATAACACTGCTCAATCTGAACACGCGGTTCATAACACAGCATTCTGTTTAGTTGGCACACAGCTCAT